>CM023457.1:111225406-111272532 GCA_013339765.2 Haemaphysalis longicornis
TTTTCCTGCCCCTCCCCCCTCCAGAAGTTTTCCCTGTCAGCGCAACTAATTCGAGGCCCGGCCAGACTCCACGCTCGATCCCTTCCCACTCAGCGAGATCCGGCCTTGGTTCCAGGAAAGCGGACCCGTCGCGAGACACCGCGAGTTGGAGAGATTGGTGGCAGGCAGTGTTCCCAGACATCCGGATGCCTTATCTCCCCCCTCCCAGCTGGTTTGATATTTGCTTTTTGTGAGCTCACCTGTTGCCCTTAGCACGAGTTCACGCTACCGCCACATAACACCGAAATGAACAAAGCGTGTTAGCCAGCGGTCTTCTAAGCCTTGCACCAAAAGAAGAGGTGTGATAATAGCTAAGTATTGTCTATTTTCGGCGAAAAGTAAAAAAAAATAGAGAATATGCAGAGAATATATGGTTTTCTGTTGATGGCTTTTCACCGCAGTTGGTGTACCCCCTAATGGAAAACACTTAACAAGACCAATAAGACTCAGTGATCCAAACCTATATCTAGTATAAGCTCTAACCAAATGGGGCCTTTTTTCTTACGCAAAAAAAATTGTTGCTTACTAGCAAGCAACAGAGGGCTACCACAAAAGGTTCCTTTAGGCCATTGAAATCACCAGCAAAGACAATTGCGCCTCATTTTCGGGTTTTTGAAGGGGCACAAGCCTCAATGAATCCTGGTGTTCTTCCGCGCATAGCGGCAACAAGGTGTTGATCGGGGGAACAATTGCCGGCAGACCAAGCAAGGCTAGTTCCTTCCGTTAATAAACATCGTCTCCACCACCACCGTCATCTTGTTGCGACTTTATTTGATACTTTAAAACTTGAAAACAATACTAAAACATTCGCAAGAATCCGCTATTTCCATAACTCACTGAAAAAATGGCCGCGTATCTGCTGCTTTCGTTGCAAATGCCGTCAAAAACGATAGTCTTTATCGGCTTTGCGAAGTAAATGCCTCCCTTCGCCTTTCCCGCTCACCTCTCATGTGTTCCTCTTGCGTCGCACTCCTCCCCAGGTAAAGACTCCAAAGGTTAGCTTAAATCATTTTAAATTTCCCGCGTTCCACTGCTCCAAACCGGGTGTCTCGATGCGAACGCTGCCGTACGGCGAAGACGCTCGTTAATCGAGGGCCCTACTTCAGCGTATAGAACCGCGTTTCCCTACTCCACGTGCGTGCAACCAGAACGTGGACCTATCTAGTGGAACCTTGCGTAACTGCTGCCGGTTGATTTCTTAAAACGGCGCCAAGAAGCTATAGTGGCGTGGGCGACAGCAGGCGACGGCGGAGTGAATTCTTTTTCTGCAGTGATGAAGTATTTAATTTCGCAGAAGTCAAGCATGTTTGATTTTTTTATAAAGGAACACTGCAAATATCACTTCTGTATTGATTGTTGTCTCATATTTGCGTCATGTTTTTGTTCTTCTTCAACAATGTTGACAAGTATGAACATTACACCGGACATAGCGGGTAGATTTAGCTGTGACTATATAAGACTATTGCCGCAGGCCATTGTTTTGCTTTGGGCCGGTGGCTGAATCGAGGCACAGAACAGACAGACGGAAAGACAAACAGACATACAGACAGACCAAAATTTTTGGTTTAAGTAGCCAAGAAAGACCATCGTCTCTAAAATAATCGCTACAGATGTGGACGATTTTTTACCGCGTCAAAGGATTCGCTTGGTAGCATTTTGTCCCACTCCCTTTAAAATCGTTAATTTATACATATCCCCCGAGTCATTCTTCCTGATCACGTGATTCCCTGCCTGGTTATCCCAAATTTTTGAAACCGGGTGACTAAGACGCCATTTGAACTTGTTAACACACACTTTGCGTGTTAACACGTGTCACGGGAGACATATCCTAAGTTTTTTGGGGGGTCTAGGCCCACTCGTCACAAGTCCACTCGTCATAGGCGAACTCGTCACAGGTAAACTGGACAGGAATGCTAACTCTTCACAGGGAATTTCGTACGAGGCCTTCTGGTATCACCGGAATATTCGCCACACGGAAAACTCCCATTACGAGCTTGTTTTGGAACGCGAAAGCGATGTTTCCGCCTGATATACGTCGCCGATTTAAAAATGATGTAGGTGAGCGAGTGTTCTTTCGAAAATTTTGACGTAGAAAGTTAGGTGAATATGCCGTCATACCCTGTTAATTATATTAAAATGATAATTGCATGCAAATGTGTAATAAAAGTCACCCAGAAATGGCACGCAGGTAAAATGACGCATTGAACACGTTGTGCATAAAATGAAAAATGTTTATTGCAATCGCTTTGTACTGTTGTACTATTTGTGCTATATATTGCACTGTTGCCTCGCTGTCTCGTTGTGTAGGAGTCTTCAACGCTAAGTTCCGACGTTGTTCACTGCATCAGTTCAGAAGCGGATGTTGCGGGCAATATTCGGAAGCGTGTTGACTGGGGTACCGCTGTCATGATCACCCAGGATTCTTGCGATGCGATCGTTGACATCTTGCGTGCGAGCCCTGGAGGTGGTGTCCGACGATGACTATTGCTACCACCGTGAAAAGCGACAACGGAACATATTAACATACAATTACCCGCCGCGGTGGCGCTTTGGATATGACGTTGTGTGACGTTGAGCCCAAGGAAGCGGGTTTGATTCCCGGCCGCTTTTCTGATGGAGGCGAAAAGCGAAAACGCTCGTGTGTTCGAGATTTCGGCGCACGCACATTAAAGATCCCCAGGGGGTCAAAATGAATTCGAAGCCCTCCACTACGGCGCCCTTT
This sequence comes from Haemaphysalis longicornis, assembly GCA_013339765.2. Classification (NCBI taxonomy): domain Eukaryota; kingdom Metazoa; phylum Arthropoda; class Arachnida; order Ixodida; family Ixodidae; genus Haemaphysalis; species Haemaphysalis longicornis. The sequence goes on from CM023457.1 coordinate 111,228,168, forward strand.
ATCACCTGTGTAGCGTCGGTGCGTTAAACCCCCACAATCAATCAAATCAACAAATAAACAATTTCAAACCTAATGCAATGCCTGCTGGTAAGTCCTTCGGTGTTTACATTGAAAAAAATCATCCAGCTTAGCTATGGTTCAAGCGTAGTGCAAACTTCATGAATTTTTTTTTAGTTGCAGACTGAAAGTGGGGGTGCGGGTTGTATGCAAGGGCAGGTTATAGGCGCGAGAATACGGACGTACATCACCTCAACACCCGTGACGATCGGAACTTGAAGAAATGCAGGTCGCCCTGGCCTCGCCCCTTCCGCCCAAAGAAAAAAAAACAGCTTTTTATGCACACCTGCTGATGACACAGACTTTCCCTACGCCCTTCCTAAACAGCCGTAACTAATTTACCATTGTAGAAACCAGCCTCAGACCAGCTTTCAACGACAATTTCCTGTCAGGGATGCGAGGCGTTTTGTTCACTCGGCCGCGGTGTAACGAAATCCATGCGACGAAAAGGCGCCTTGCACGATAGTTCCTATCTCGAGATGGCACGGTACCAAAAGGCCGGTGTGGCGAGTTGACCTATGACGAGTTTTCCGGTGACGAGTGGGCTCGTTCCCGTGTTTTAGAAATATTAGTGCCAGGAATCGATTCGCGACAAAGATTTCCGGGCCAGGAGCATCGTACGCACTCCCATTCGTCTTGGATGACTCCAGGACCTTACAGCCCGGAATAACAGCTCAGCTGGTTATTCAGTCGGCGCAATTGTGCTGTACATCTGGAACCATTTTTGTTCGCCCCCCCCCTCTCCCCCCCACTCCGGTGCAGGAGAAAGCTTTTGCATTTCCTTGTAACAGAAAGAAGAGTGAAAAAAACTAGCTGGGATGGTCAGGAGGTGAGACGGTTGTTAACTTGAACTTGTGTTTTCCCTCCAAATAGGTCTCTTCTGGCAGTACAGTTCTAAGAAAAGCGGGGGCGACAGTACAATGATTATCGTTTTCTTTAAAAAAAAACTGGCCTGACCTAAATAAGAAAAAAAAGATGGGCGGGCTGAAGTCATGGGACTTACTCAGTCGCAAATGGGGGGACAGAGATAGGAACGAATAATCGAACCCCGTGACTCCCTCAGGTCTCTTCAGTTCCGAGAAAGGTTCCAGCGTTCCAGGCTTGGCCGTCCCTCTTCCCTTACTTTTTCCGCTTTCCCCTCGCCCCATTGACCACGTGGTGGTCAACGTCACTGGGAGCGTTGATAAGCCGGCGACGCCAGCCCGTCTCCTCAGACGCCATCCACCACCTTGGCTCAAAGTCACTCTCTCAGCAGCCGCGTCCGTGATCGCCATGCCGCTGCCCTTCATGCCCGCCTGCCACATGGACGCCGTTCCGTACCAGTTCTTCGTCTCGGGCCCGCACGCTCCACCCCTGGGAGACTACGTCATGGTGCACGTGTGCGACATCGACTGGTCGGGCGTCGATCCTGCTGTCCTGGCGGCCGAGCCCTGGCTGAGGACGCTGTTCGAGCAGAGCCGCCGAATCGAGCGTCGGCTGAGGAGAGCAGCACAGGCTGCCCCAGTACCGCTACCGGCTGGCCTTCGTGGACGCTGGGGCGGAGGCTACGGCAGGGACCGCACCCCGGAACCAGCCTGCTCCGCCGACCCCATGCTGCCCAGGAGGGCGACGGCGAAGCAGCGGCGCCCGGTTGCACGTACGTCGACGAAGACACCGACCGACTGGCGGCAGGGCCTCTAGGCGGTGTTGGAGGCAAGTGCAACGAACCCGGGGAGTCGTCTACGCTCTGCCGGCAGCGAAGGTCAGCCACGTGTCAGAGTTCACCGCCGTCGGCGACCCCGACCGGGAGACGGCAGAGCTTCTGGAAGGTATCTGCGTTGTGCGTATTGCATCGGGACACTGTAGGACAGATAATCTCCTTTGTGCCGTCACGTCGGACGCTTGGTCCCTCCGAATGTCTGTATATATCTTGGCAGCGATATCTTCGTTGACCAAATGTACCTAGTGGTCATTCAACGTGCATAGGAGAAAATAAATGTCTTTTTCTTTGCAATTTGGCTATTGGGATTTACTTGATTCTGTCCCGGATGCCGTTCGGTGGCGAATCAACTTCGTGAGGGCATTTCAGGTCAAAATTATAGTGGACTATGCTTCGTGGAGGAAGGGTTTTCTTTTCCACTTTGAAGCCTTTTGGTACCAGTAGCCTCCGTACAGTAGTTCGGTAGCATGTTACAACTTCGTCCCCCAAAATTTAACTCTGAAGCTTTTTATGGCTGCAGAAAACAATAAGAGGGCTCTGTCGCGCGAGTTGTGGAGATTCGCCACTCGCCTTGGAGGGACGCAGCCCACGTAGAGTGCGACGCCATGGGAGTAAGAAAAATTAGAGCGGAGAGTTGGGCGAGTTGGTTGCTGCTGAAGTGCAGGGGTAAGAAAAGCTTAGGCCTGGTGTTCCAGCGTTCACCAGCCCATTGGGAGAAGTGTGGAAAAGTTTTTTCACGTTCACACGGTGTCCTAGCAACGACGCCTACGTCACTGCGCGAACCAGCCGGTAGTCAAGGGTCGACAGGAATAGACGACAGGGGAGCAAGCGATGGCGGAGAATATAGCTTGTGCTCGGAAAACACAAGCAGGAAGGGGCGACCATCACAATTGGCGTTTCCGACTTCAGTAGTGTGTACGTGGGGGCCTCTCTTTTTCTGTTCTTTCCTCTGTGGACCGAGGTCGCGGCATTGAGGCACCGATGAGCAACGCGCAGCACTGGAGGTCCAAATGTTATCGCACGGGTCGCCACCGGTCTACCGGAATCCTGCGCGCTGGTTTTTCGTTCTGTATCAATAAAAGCGGAACATGCGGAGATACAGAAGTAATAAATAGCCTTCCTACAAAGGTTACCAGTGGAACGCGATACACGAGAGGTATTACGTGGCTAGAAATCGAACTCGCCACCTCATGCGTACCAGCACAACGCCTGTGCGGAGCTGTGCGTACATTACAGCAAAGCTCAAGCTTGCGGAGCGAGTGCAGCACTAATTTTATCGTCACGCGGCGGCTTTATCTTTTGCCGGGAGTGAGGGGAGCCCCATCCGCGCTTTCAACGTGCTCGGTTAAGTGGATCGTGCAGCCGGCGGTAGTTCGCATTCGTGAGTGGGGGGAACGGGTGCCTCAGTGGGTGCGGAAATACAGAAATGGATCGGGGAGTGCACAACCCGCTGCACGTGCGGTTGTCGGACGCGGCGGAGCGGAAGGAAGGAAGGAATACGTTTTTTTCGTCTATCGGGATCAGGTATTGGGGTGGAGGAGGCCCACAGGGCCGCCGCGACCGCCAGGGCCCAAGAGGTGGTCAGGACTTGGCCTGACTCCCCCGGGTCACGCAACATCTGCTCCCAGAGGTAAGGGGAGGGAACGGGGGGGGGGGGGGGGGGGGGGGGTACGGGGCATTCTCAGAGGGAATGGTATAGTGCCCTGCAGGCAGTATCTCATGTCTATCTCGCTTACGTCGTGTGTGGGGAGAGTCCTCGAACAGCCGTATTTTCGACGCCGGCGGCGGAGCGGCCGCCGCCGGGCGACGTTCGCCGCCTTTTCGCCTACATTTCGCCGCATGGAGGTCGGCCTTTATTCGGCCGATCGCCGGTCGCCGGCAACGTCATTGCCATTGGCTTCCGGTTGGTCTTTCTCCTTCCTGCGCGATCCCGGGGCAAAGGCGGGTCTGCAGCGATTGACGCGTGCCTAGGTGCAGGAATGTAGCTAGAGGAGAACGGAAGACGAGCGTAGCGATGTCACATGGCTATTCCCAGTGTTTCCAGCTGCTTTGAAAGAAGCAGAGAGGGAGGAGGAATCGATCGACAAGGGGGGAGAGGTGCACTTAATTGCTTCTGGCGCAGCTAATATTGAATGTAGATCAATAATTCCAACGGCATTGCATCGCTATATTGGTACTACGCGACGATAAAGGCCTTTTGTAACTTTTACAAAAGGCTTTTCTGGGTCCCTTTAACGCAGTTTACCCCTTCTGAGTTAACATGGGCCGGCGAACGTACGCATACATCAAAGACTTCCTCACAGGCCGGACCACGAAGATCTGCGCAGGCGACCTACAACTACCGGACAAACAGCTCGGCAGCGTTGGCACTCCCCAAGGCTCGGTGATCTCCCCGCTGCTTTTCAACCTAGTGATGATCGGCGTGGTCAACCGCCTCGAGGAAGTGGCGAATGTCAGTCACACCATCTACGCCGACGATGTTACCTTGTGGGTAACAGGAGGAAGGGATGGGCACATAGAGACAACACTCCAGGAAGCCGTGGACGCCATTGAGGAACAACTCCGTGGGACCGCGCTCATCTGTTCCCCGTCCGAGTTGGAACTGCTCGTGGTCCCGCCGAAGGGCGCGAACAGAAGAAAGAAACACACGGAGACCACGCCGGACAGCTCTTGGATAACGATCTGTACGAAAGGGGGCAAAAGATACCCGAAGTTGACAAGATCTGAGTCCTTGGCCTGTTACTAGAACGCAACCGCGTCAACGGAGCGACGTTCACCAAGCTAGCAACGAAAGCCGCAGCGGCTTTCGTTGCTAGCTTGGTGATATCTACGGATATCTACGAGAAGAGCAGGGATGAAGGAGGAGAGCTGCGCACCCGCCTTGTCCAGTCCTTTGCAATCAGCCGCATTGCTTACGTGGCCGCCTTCCACAATTGGCTGCTCAGTGGGCGAGCCCAGATTGACGCTACTACACTCAAGACGTACAAGACTGCGCTTGGACTCCTCGGAAGCACGAGCACCGAGAAGCTCATGGCCTTGGGTGTTCATAACACTTTGGACGATATAGCAGCAGCGCAACGAACGGCTCAACCGGAACGTCTCTCCGGAACGAGGGCCGGGCGGCACATCCTGCAGCACCTGGGACTTATTCCTACGGCAGACCGACCGGAGAGTGCCGTCTCGCTGCCGGACTCTATCAGCCGCCGACTCAACGTATGCCCGATACCAAGGAACATGGACCCTGAACACAATAAGGAACGACGTCATGCCAGAGCCAAAGCCCTCATCGACCTCCACGCAACTGATGGCGGAGCAGTATAAGTGGACGCGGCATAATATCAGGACATTCCTGGAGCTTACGCGGCTGCAGTAGTTGCGGCATCAACTGGGGTGACCAGGACCACGGGAAGCATCCACACTTGAAGACGCATCAAGCAGAAGAGGTAGCCATCGCCTTGGCCATCACTGATCCGACCTGCACGACGGTGTTGTGTGATTCCCGTATGGCAGTACTGAACAACGCCAAGAACAGGGTGTGCAAGGCGGCGGCGAGCATCCTACACCAGACGGAAGGCAACGGACGCGCCAGCGCGGTATGAATCAAATGGTTCCCGGCCCATATGGGTGCACACGTCTCGAGCCCCTTGCTCGCTCCTTCTCGCACAGCCTGCGCACATTATATCACTCTTAAAAAAAAAGGTCGGCGCACTTACTAACAGAACACTAACCAGTTACTTGTCCCAGTATTGACTAGGTACTTAGTTGCTTTTACTAACTGGTCATGCGTAACCTAGCAAAAAGCTGTGCGTAACAATGTGGATCTGCAGCGCGACATGTACACATTAATCACGCACATACCACATGTGGACAATCAACAAGTGAAATGAGCAAGAAAGCCAACGGGAGTGAGAAGAGAATTTATTATAAAACCACATATCAGCACGCAGAGACTAGTGGTAACAGCGCTGCCCGAAAAACAGAAAAACAGATCGAGTATTACTTAGTTATATACCTTAGAAATACATCTGCTCTTCTTGCTTTTATAGCCAGCAGCGCAAAGTCCCCTGAAAGAGTCGGTGGGCTTGTCGTAAAAATCAAATATTTTAGCGATAATGTTACAATTATGCATTTTAATATGCATGAGCAAGTCAGCATGTGGATTTGCAAAAACTTTTTAACCCCGATTTCGTGTGGAAACAGAGCTGTACTAATTATGTTCAATAATTCATAGAATTTGTTACTTCAGGGATTGTTAGTATCAAACCAGCAGCAGTTGGTCTAGACTAGTAACGGTTTTCACACTTAGTGGCAGGACCTACGTGCCGTTCTGGGGGGTAGTAGACTCCGTAAGGAGTTAGTAAATACAGCCGTTACTACCCTTTTACGAGCTTTTTTGTTAAGAGTATACTCTCATATACACTGGAGCAAATGTACTTGGCTATCACCTGGGTGATCAGCGATCCCGTCTGTAGCTGTAGGAATAACACTGCCTCCGCGCGGGTGAGCCCTGGATGCGGGGGAGGCATAGTCCTTCTATTCAGGCGGTACCATCTTCACAAATGTCGTTGAAGTTAGTCATCGTGTCTTTGGTGATGTCAAACGGTCTCCACTCCGAGTCGGCCGGGCTAGCTGCCGCGCGGATTTTCCCCAGTGTATATGAGAGTGATGTGTGTAGGCTGTGCGTGAAGGAGCGAGCTACGGCAGCTCACATCCTTTGGAATTGTGCTGTAAACCCACGTGAGGCCAGTGAGAAGAAGACGATCCCACCATAGCTGGCGGCTGCAATGAGGAGCGACGACTACGACACACAACTCCAGGCCGTCCAGCAGGTCGCGACGGCTCTTGAGATGCAGCGGCCAGGTGAAGCTGCGGGGAAAGGGGGCACACGCCTTCCTGGACCCGTGGACGGAGCCCGAGCGCAGGCCTCGAGAATCGGTCGCGACGACGCCAAGGCCACGTCACGGTGACGGACCTGCCCCCCTTCCCCCCATGAGGGGGTAACCTAACCGCACTGCAGGCGATTCAATAAAGTTGCTCTCTCTCTCTCTCTCTCTCTCTCTCTCTCTCTCTCTCTCTCTCTCTCTCTCTCTCTCTCTCTCTCTCTCTCTGTCAGCTACATGTTCCTCACATGAGAGTCAAGCGAAACACGCCAGTGGAAGCAGCCAGATTTTGGGTTCTTGAACATTTGGAGAACTCTCATCCCAATCACCTTCAAATTTTTACGGATGGATCAGTCAATTTGCACGGAGGGGTTCGTGGAGCGGCGTATGTCATTCCTGATACCCAGGTTTCCTGGGCAGCATGCCTGGATCATGCAGTGTCCTCCACCGAATCCGAGTGCATTGTCATCGCGGCTGCTTTGAGGGAACTTAAGTCATATAAGCCGCAGGAAGTTGTAATCCTGACTGATTCAAAACCATCACTGCAACTTTTGCAGCGTGGGATCCCCACAAAAAGGGTCTGTCAGCGTTCTTTGCGGCTTGTGAAAGAACTCAGCCGCAATGGTTTTAATGTGTGGTTTCAATGGATTCCCTCCCATGTTTGCGTCAAGGGCAATGAGACCGCTGATCAGATGGCACGGTATGCGCTGCAATTTTCACCGACTGCTAAAGTTTTCGCCGATCACTGGAACGACTTCAGGCGAACAGTCGTCGAACATTTCAAGTCCTTGGGAGATACCTATCATCAGCCTTGCGTCACAAAGGGACTTACGAGATTGGAGGCAACATTGCTGTACCGCATCCTAACGGGCTCAGCGAGGACCACAGCAGGCTATTCAAGGTGGGCCTCGTGCGATGTCCTCTATGTTCGTCATGTGCAGTGATAGGGTATGTACAGGTGCTGTCAGAAGTATAATTGGAGCACGGGCGCTGTGGCCGAACTCCATAGGAGCGCCGTGTTGCTGCACAGGCGGTAAACTAAAGGAGCAGAACACGCATGCGCAAGACGCCGATAGCCCCTCTTTACTTCTTAACTCACTTCTCCTAACCCGGTTCCGAGCGTTTTTCGCAGCACACTGGTATCGGCGAAAGAAAAAGGGCCCATCTCCCCGCGAGGGGGACTCGAGTAAATGCGTCGCATAGGGGGTGGGTTGTTATTGCGTTAACGTTTAGTGTTTGGGAAGTTGGTGGATAGTGAATGCGTTGTATCAGCGCTTCTTGACTGTAATTTGAATGAGTCAAGGATTATAAGGCGCGTTCGTAGCCTTCATTCTGTGTTCGGTTTTGTGGCGCAGTGGAAGAGCACCATGTACCTCGCGTTCCGCCCACAGGTAGTGAATGCGTTTGTATCAGCAGCTTCTTGGACGTAGTTTGAATGAGTCAAGATATAAGTGCGCGCGTTCGTAGCCTTCCATTCTGTGTCGGCTTTGTGGCGCAGTGGGTAGAGCACCATGTACCTTGCGTTCCGACCCGCAGAGTCGTGGGATCGAAACCAGGCGGCCGGTAAGTGTTAGTTTTTTTATATAGTGTAGGGGGAAGGGGTGCGGAACCTGTTGTTGAGATGCGGGGAGGGTACGTGATGCGGGAGAGGAGGAGTGGGGAGAGGCGCACCTGGAACGGCTGTTGCGGACGCCGAGGGAACGGCCAACGCCGACAACGCCGGGTGACATCGTGATTTAAAGAAATGCTCTGCATTTAAAATTGTCACTCCAGATCCCTGCAATTGCGACGCTTCTCCAGCAGCTCTTGTGCGCTCAAAATGTGTGAGCGACGCTTCTAGATGCCGCCTTGCCCAGAGCATGATGTCAAGCGGACTGCAGCAGTGATTCGAAAGTTGGCAGCCCCACACAACACCTGGGCCACATCGTCTTCACAATGGGGACATTTGATGCTGCGCAGAGACGTGCTGCGCCTTCTACTTTGCTTCCATCGGGAGGCGGAACTAGCAAACCCATGGTGAAAGGACCCTCACATTGACTAATTACGAGGAGCTTGGGCGGGGCAATTGCCGGCATATCTAGCCGGGCTAACCCCGCCTGATCCCACACAACAACCACCACCACCACCAATGCCAAGATCAAAACTCTCCGCCTACTAGGACTTACGCTATTGCAAGACTGAGCGGGCATGGCAATGCTTCATAGCCTGCAAACCCCAATCCATCAAGCTCTACCTCTCTTCTCGCCGTGTCACCAATCGCTGATATGGCCTGAAAGAACCGGACACCATTACAATTGCGTAAGCTTTAATAACAAGTAGAATTTCGTATAGAACGCCATGTCTAACCCCGAAAAATAACGAAAAAGAAAAACTTAATATCTTGATACAAAAAGTCTACAGGTTTTCTCTCTGTTTACCCCTAACTGCGTCTACAGACAGATTACTGCAATTAGGCCTGCACAACACTTGGGAGGAATCGGTTGAAGCTCACAAAACTAACCAAATGGAACGCCTAAAGCTCACCCAGACGGGAAGGCACGCCCTACGAAAACTGCAGCTTATGAAGTCGCAACACAGAATAACACTAAAAACGCATTCCTCTACATGTTAGAGAGTACACATCACGGTCGCCCCGATACCAAGGAACACGCATCCCATCCACAACAAAGCACGACCCGAGGCAAGAGTTAAAACTCTTCGAACTGCGTACGGAAAATGGCCTGGCGTTAGGTACGCAGACGCACCAGTATTCACCAGTCGATTAGTCCACGCCATCAGCGTAGTTAATAGCCAGGGGCGGGAATCAGCTTCTGCTATACCTACCGCGCAAGGACATCGACATCGCCGAAGAAGCAGCCATTGTCCTTGGAGCTACCACTGACAACGGACATGTCACCGTCATATGAGACTCCTAAACTGCGTGTCGCAACTTCCAAATTGGACGCATTTCATCGACAGCTATAAAAATTCTACCTACCCAACCTGATATTTACCCGGAATTTTTATAATATGAGCACCCGCTCATTCATCGCTGGGCGGGAATGAGGCGGCTCATGCCGCAGCCCGAGCCCACACACACCGGGAGTCTCCTTCTGGGATATCTGCCAGCCCTTCCATGAGCCCAACACGAGAAATAATCCCCAGAAGGTACACTGACATACTGGCACATTTTTCTGGTGTAGCAAATATCGATCTCGCCGTCATCAGAGGGAGCTGCACAATGTGACAGGGGGGGGGGGGGGGGGGGGGGGGAGCAGGAGCATCACTTTTTCACCAGAGCCCACTGATATGAGCCGATTAGTAGTCTCCGATATGCTCAAAATGGTCGACGACAACATGTAAAATAAAATAAGGCGCGAAAAAAGACACCGACGCAGAATATAAGAACGCGCTAGTGGCAACTGGAAACTATATTAAGAAGCAGAAATATATAGTGCGACAGACCCCACGTTAACCCAAACTGATTTACACACGCACACACACACACACACACACACACACACACACACACACACACACAAACAAACATCAACGAAAGTACACAGACATATAAATACGAACTATCAGGCGCACAGCTTGCTACCTGAGCACGTGTCGCCCCACAAACGCCAACTCATTGTAGGCTAAGCAAAGGGCTGCCAACGCACTTCGAACCCTCCCGGCTTTGCACCTTCTTTCATAATGTATCAATACCAACTCGCCCAAGTTTCCATCGTGCTCGAAAACATATATGTATCTTCATTTTGACAGGACGTCGCCTGGCAGAGTGCGCATTTGAACTTCGCTACGTCCAAAAGCTTATAGTAGGTTGTACCGGTAGGCGCCCGTGCTACTTTACTAAATTTAGATGTAGGTTTACAATTTTGAAGGGCAAATCTGACAGGCAAAATGTAATGCACAAAAATTTTGATGCGCTCAGAGCAACAGTGCTCAATTTTCGATTAAATGAGCCTTGCCGATTCGATAAGACGGCGTTCGACGTAGCGGCTTCGAAGAAGCTGGACTTTCCTTCGATGGAACGGCGTTCGATAAAATGGCGTTCGATTTAACGGCATTCTATTAACTATTCCGGACACCAGGTATACCAAATATTCTAACTTGCGAGGCTGCAGTGCCCGATTTGACAACGTGAAAAATTGCATAGAGGTTTTTCAAGTTGCAGCAAAGTAGCTGCTCGATTTTAAAAATAGGTTATAAGAATTAGTGCTAGCCTTCAATATTTATTTATTTAGTGAGTTGCGAAACATTGTGAATATTTTTAACATTCACAATATTTCACGAAAATCTTCACAGTATTCACAACAAACTAGTTATATGTGGCGCGTTTTGCTTTAATTTTTACTCAGGAGGTCGCGCGTCATCCATATTTACGAATTTTTGCTGGCGTCTGGTGAAGAATAACTTATTTCTTGAAAAAAAAAAGATTCAAACGCTAAAGACGACCAACCATGAAACGAATATCTGCACATTATGTAGTCCCGAAGTGTTGTGGAAGTCAATTCGAACTTGTAGAAAAAATGTTTCGTGCAACATACAGTTTAAACTCGTTATAACGAACACTGATATAGCGGATCATCGGCTATAGCGAATTAAATACAAACTTTGGTGATCATGCTTTATTTCAATGACACTTTTTTATAACGAAACTCAAACTATGAGGGCCGCGCGTGATATCAGATATAACGAACAAATAGTTAGTTGACCAGGAGTCTGAGAAGCTACTTGAAAAAAAAGTCCCGTCGTCCGAAACTGCAGAGGTATAAATGTCCTTTTGTTCATGAACTCTGGAAACCTTCATCCTGTTCAGTGCTGTGAGTAGCCACATCCTTCATCAAATAAATAAGGACGCAGGCCTGTTTTGTCTAGTGAACTCTGTTCTGCTGTAATTTCACGTACTCATGCATGTTCCGGTTCATCGAGGTTGAAATGAAACAAGAAAAAAGGCAAGAGTAAGCCTAAAAAATGCATTTCTGTATCAAGTATTTTTGCGTGAGCCAGATTGTCGATTTGTTGGAGCCGATTGTTACTTATACTGTTACAACAAATATCGGATACAACGAACTAATTTGCTGCCCCTATACTGCTTCGTTATAACGAGGTTCGACTGTACTCAATTTCTTTATTTATTTTTTTTTTGTATTGCCTACAGAGATTTCAACCGAGATGATGGATGCAAAGATCGACATGAAACTTCCGTAGAAGCCAAATGTGAAAGGCATGTAACTCGGCGCAGTGCCGCAAAAAAGGAAAGCCAGTGGCGTTAAAATAAACTAGATTTTGTTAATTGAGCACTTTCCGCGCAACTTGCAACAGGTGCGTCGAATAAATTACGCTTCCCTTCTCCTTCAATACTGCGTGCTGAATAATCGGCAACTCACGACTAGCACACTGCGGTCTTATCGTCACTTTCCTTGATGTAACAGCAGCGTAAAGTAACTAATCACGCGCTAATTAGACACAAAGTCCGTCCGCAGCAGCCGCAGCCGGACGGTAGCGAGCGCTACCACCAAACCGGCGCAGCGGCGCAGCCGGCGCAGCCAGAGATCCGTCAGCTGGCGCTCCCTGGCGGCGTGGACCGTGGGCGGTGCGCGGTGGTGTCGGCGGTGTGTGTCATCGGCGTCGTTGATCCGGGCGTCTGCGACTGCGAGCACCGCCCGTCGCCGCCAGCCGCCAAGATGATGTCCCTGATCAACCGCATCCTGGACTGGTTCAAGAGCCTTTTCTGGAAGGAGGAGATGGAGCTCACGCTCGTTGGCCTCCAGTACTCGGGCAAGACCACCTTCGTGAACGTCATTGCCGTAAGCGTCAGCCGCCTACGGGCCGCCATGGTGGGGGTAGCCCCCCACCGCTCCGCTTGTGGTGGTGGCCGCTGGGCGCTCAGCTGAGCCAGCGTTTTGCTCTTGCAGTCGGGCCAGTTCTGCGAGGACATGATCCCCACCGTGGGCTTCAACATGCGCAAAGTGACCAAGGGGAACGTCACCATCAAGGTACGGACGCCGCAGCTTATCTCGAGAGATCAGCATTGTTAGCCTGGCTACTTTATCGAGAGCGCAGTTTTTTTTACCAATCCATCGGGGAATCGTGAGCTCACGAGGTTTCGTTTTAATCCGCCCCCGCACGGAAGCGGACTTCAGTCCGTCCTGGTTTCCCCGATCCGACACGACGAAGAGGTTTCTGGGACACGGTTGCGCCACTTGTTTGTTTGCTTACGTCTCTCCGCGACAGAAACTTTCCCAGCCAACCCACGATACTCTCCCGAATCGTTTATGTAACGAGAGGAGCTGGTCGATTGTTTTCGAGATGCACGTCGCGCGGCTAAGCGTAGGTGCGATGCTGTTTGGCCGCAGCTCCGGTATGCGGCAGTGTCGGGGCTGTGTCAGACAGTCGCTTGGCAGGAGACGATGATGACGCAGGAACCGGAGCTGCGTGGCTTGTCTAAACAGGCTGCACTCGTGTATCGAACTTGGTGCCTAGTGCTCAGTCACAAAAACGTACGCCTGAGTTTTGTCGCCTCAGGAGAAACAGCGTTATCGCCGATCACATGTCATAAAATGCCCCCAAATCTGGCGCAGCTGATAAGTGAAGCAAATTGGACCGAATTCCCCTCTTTCTTCCTTTTCGAAGTCGGATACTAGCTCCGTATGTTTCGTGTAAAGGCCGTCTTTACAGTCGTTCCTCTTTCTCACTAGAGAAAAAAAAAAACATGGCAGCCCTGGCAACGCCAAAAGGTTAACGAACTAGATTGCGTGTGAAAGGGAAAACAAGTTGAAATTTCAAGCTGCACCATGTGATATCGAAGGTAGATTCGAATTTTTGTGGCATTTTGTTGCTGCAGGGAACACGGAAATTGATGTTGGGAGCCCTAGTTTGTTTCAGGGGTGCCGTTTGAATGAATAAGCAAAATTGAGCCGATTGTGTTGCTTTGATAGCATCAAATTTCTGTTGCATTTTGGGGCATGTGTATTGACTGTTGCCTGATGCCAGTTTTCATTTCTGTTTGAAGCACTTTCCATTTCCTCGTGATGCTGCACTCCTAACCAATTTGTCTTTGGGTGGACCAAAAAAGGCTGCGTGTTTGATTAGCAGTGCTCGCAATATAGAACAGAACCATTCGTTTAGTGTTGTGGTCGTTGTTTCCATAGAGGAGAAACATTGTCTTGGATAGTAAGAAAGTTCAGATGCAAACGAGCCTTTCTTGCATATGTTTTCAAACAAGCTGCGGTGCTGTGAATGTATGCAGACAGATTTGGGACCCCTCACGTGCCTGCCCTTATCTTGCTTCAGTCCATAGGGCTCTGGGTCCTGGAGATAATTTAGTGTTTGGCTCCGCTATCATGAGATGTTGTTCAAGATTGGCTGTCGAACAATCTTGCCATTGTTGTTTTCAGTGTTGTGTTTTTTTTTTTGCTCGAGAGAAAACCCTTGTAAATGAATGTGTTAAAACAGTGTGGTACCCTCTTTTACCTGCGCATGCCTGTAGTGACTGGCACTTTGCACGGTCACGATGGTGGTGTAATCTTTATAGCAGTTACCAGTTCCATTCACCATGAAGAGCTTTCCCCCCACCCCGCCCCAGAATGTGCCATTACTCAAGTGTTGACTTTCATGCCTCTTCAAGGGCATTCAGATGTAATCTGTATTATGTGAACACCATTTCCGTGCAATGGTATTTAGAAAGAAGGATGTGTTAGGGCTTGTAGAATGGAGCATGTTACTGTGTAGAGGGCATTCACATAAAAGTTTAGCAGCCAATTTCTTCTCTTGGCAACACTAAAAACTGCCGTGACCGTGCCCACCATGTCTGCGTATGCATCCGCATGTCGCAGAAAAAAAAAAAAAACTGGGCCCGGCATTCGTCGTCTGCTCTGTTACCTCTCGATTCTTGGCTGTGGCGTCAGCAGATGTGAATAATCATAGTAACATTGCGTGGCAATGCTCTACTCGCCCTTGAGAACTCATCCTCACCACCAAAGAATGGAGCCGCGGTCTTGAAAGAAAGCGCGCTTGACATACAAAATGCCTACACTGCAGTGCAGTTTCCTGCGGATACGGATATGGACAATGTGCGTCCGCACCTTGCCCATGTCAGATTCGTTCAATACAAAAATTAAACACTGCTTCCGAAGAAGTTGTGAGGTTCACATGCACGATGATTGGGATACGGCGGTAGTGTAGCAGTGAGAGCGATTGGGTACTGTGGTAAAAGGCCAAAGGGGAAGCGCTTGCCGAGAGGGTGAGCAGTCCATGGCCAATACGTCTGCTGATACCAAAACACGGCAGCTGGCAATCAGCTGACCTGTGCCAACGACTTCACTGGTGTCTTGCGACAGGTAGGCTGCAGGACGCTGTGTCGAACCGTATTAAACATCGAGGTAGTGCTTTTGAGCTCGATGGGACGACACCATGCATGCGCTGCCATGCCGAGCTTGCGTGTACCCGTTGCTAAGGCGACACACATAGTTGCTGGCATGCGTGCCACACCAGTGAATACAACCTATAGCAACTACATACCGAAGAGTACTCCATTTTGGTACAGATTTCAGTCGTGCCATCAAAACCTTGCTCAACCAATCCACAAATGAGAAATTCAAGCAGTGGGTAGTGCTTCGAGACAAATTCAAGCAGTAGCAGTAGGTAATGATAATCTGCAAACAAACATGTGTGGCTATCTCATCTGCCAGTGGAAGACTGCATTAAAATCTTCACGGGACTACAGGAACGCCGGATGTTTAAAAATGAGCAATTCCAACAATGTGCCTGACGTTGTTTTTGTGTTTCTTAAAATGACCCCTAATGGCACCACTGCTATGTTTCTGAACAAGTTTTGATTGGTTGCAGGGTTTAACGTGCCGACGCAATGCAGGCGATGAGGCGTAGTGGAGGGCTCGAGATTAATTTTGACCACCTGGGCATCTTTAACGTATGCCGAAATCTCGCACACACGGGCGGTTTTGCTTTTTGCCTCCATCAAAGAAGCGGCCGCCGCGGCCGGGAAATGAACCTGCGTCCTTGAGCTCAGCAGCACAACGCCTTAGGCACTGAGCCGCCGCGGCGGGTTTTTCCAGCAAGTAAGCGATGCAAATCACCGTTTTAAACCTATCTATAACCACATTTTTTAGGATAGTGCTCCATGCGACACTTTACAGCCCTTTTGCGGCCTTGAGGACTGCAGTATCTTGGTTGCAGTTAAATAGCTGGTGAAGAGTGCTGCTCGGATTTGCGCCATTGCCATCACGTGGGGCGGACACAAACTGAAACCATGACGGAGGCACAATGGTGGCAACTCTCACCGTTTAAGCCGATTTACAGCCTAGTGGGCTCTGACTTTATGGCAGGCAGTTTGCAGCGGCTGTTATCTCAGACGCTGTGAGAGTCCCTCAACGGGCACTCGTAGACCCCTCTCGCTTCCGGGGAAACGTGGAGGTGTTTGTCGTACTTGCTGGTTGGTTAGTACACTTACAGCTTTCACAGTGCTGCACGCAACTACAGTTGGCCGTGCAGAGGCAGTACGTTGGGCAGGGCTACGTCAGACCCTGCCTTACCCTGGAGCCATTTACCCAATGTGTCATGTTTCTGTTGTGCATCAATTGATGTGGACACAAAGTATGTCGTAAGGTTCAGCTGGTGTGTAGTTCCTAGGCTATTCGTCATGTGTCATTCATGCTGGATTTGAAACCTTTCCCCGTGACTTTAATGTGGAAGCATTAAATGACCCATGGATCAGAAAAGCCGCCGCTTGGCGTCTGTAGCCGTGGAATGGCTCCTAAAATGGGTGACGGGGCATAGAGGATCAACGTGAAGTCGTAAAGTTGGAGAGAAAATAAGGAAAATTTGGGGCTGGAGAGGAATCGAACTTGGGGCCTCCGTAAGGCAAGCCAAGTATGCATCCTTGGCACAATGTTGGCTCCTTTGCCCTATACCCAAATACAAGTTAAGAATGGCAATAGCTACCATGGTCTGTCAACACGTGCACGCGCATTTTGAAAGGAGATTGCGTTTTAATGTGAGACACAGTCTACTTTTTCTCACATAGCTTGTTTGTTGTCACTGCAGTAATTCATAAGAAAAGTAAGTTTGAAGAATCACGGAAGTGACTCGTGTCGCGTTCAAAATACTTGCAGTAACTGACTCTGCATTGCACGGAAGAACAGCGGGCTGTGGTGGTGGGTTGCAGGAGCAACCTTTGTGCCCTGAAGTTGTACCTGAGTATAACTGTGTGATGGTAGACCGAGTGGGTTTACTGACAACTAGTGCACTCAGCCAGATGTCTGATGAGTTTGATGCTGCTTTGCTTGTTGTTAGGCTCAACATTACGGTAACCACTCGTCGAAAGCTGATTGCAGGCCTGACAACACACCCACTCAGTGAGATTGGCCAGTGACAAGGACAGGTGTCGCCAGGGTCTCACGGCTGATTCACCAATTGGCGGCAGAGCCTATGCGTTCAGTTGAAGGAGCACTCTGTTGTGTTTATCAATGCTTTCGCATCCACTCCTCATGAGAGGCGGTTCGGTGCTCTCGGACTTTATAAAATTTCATGCAAGGTGAGGACTTATGGTAAGGCGGAAATGGCCTGAGATTTGTAATATAATCGGGAAAGTTAGCGTGTGCTTGGGCAGGATTGCACCTTGGTTTCTTTGTTTGTCCTGTTTTAGACATTTGCCGATTCCCGAGTTTTTCTGGAGCAAGGTATTCCTGAATCCTGCGGTAGCTTTGTTGATTACAGTTGTGTCAGTCACAACACCAAGGCCAAGCACTCGGGGTAGTACAATGTTTTTTTTTTTTTTTTTTCTTTTCTGCAAGATTTTCGTCAAGGTGTGCTCAGGTGAGATAGGCAGTTCGTGTCCAAAAGTTTGAAGCTTGCTGAATACAGAGAACAGTGTGGGCCCAATCTTTGTACACTTACTTTTCCCTCAGCAAATAAAAAGTAAGAGCTTTCCGTTCTCATTTCACCTTTGCTTCGTTTTAAGTTTTTTTTTTTTTTTGCTTTTTTTTTTCTTTCAATCTCCAGCCTCAGCTTATTGCACAAAGCAACATTTGTGACTGCAGCAGCTTGGCACACTCGCTCGCAACCGCAGTGCCAACGCCTGTAGCAGTGCCCTTGGAAGTAGAGCGGGCAGCTGTTGTTGCAGTCGTGTCATCTCGTATTATACCATCGCGTGCTGGTGACAGGTTTCCAGACGACATTCACACGTGCCAGCTTGCTGCAAGCCACTCGTAGGATAGTTCGAGTCTGAATAACAGTAGAAGAATCCGTCCATAATTGTTTGCAACAGCATGGAATATTGCGCACATTATTGCTGAACTGTACAGTTCAGTTATTGCGGTTGCAGCCCCAAGTTTGAAAGGGATATTACATTGTTCCAGTATCCCATTTTGTGTCAGAGAGGACAAATACGTGAGCTTTATCTAGGCACCTATTGTTCTGCCCACCAAAAAGTTTGATATCTTTCATACAGCTGGTGTTTAACACAAATTATCTAATTTCAGGTTTTGTGTGTCTGGCATTTCCAGTCACTGATTCATGCGCTTTGAAAGCATACTGTCTCTTGATTATTGCGATGAACCCTTTTTTTTTTTGTTTTGTTTTTTCCGTGCAGAAAAAAAAAAAGTGATTCTCTAGGAATTTTTGTGACACTTTTCTCGCTACTCCTGGGAACCTGGTTGTTACTCCTTGGTAGTAATTATGGGCCAACTTCTTCTTTTAGACCCCTGTTATAGAAGTAACAAAAATAAATGCCCTTTCGTTGTGTCGAAATATTTTAGCAAACACTGGGTCAAGTTTGTGGCACTGTGTTGTACAGGGATGTCAGGCTTGACAAGAGGCCAGGGTAATTGTCTTGCATTGCAGCACTGATTGACAAGTTTCACCACTAAGGTTCTTGAAGTTTAGTACCTCTTGGTGTGGAGGTCTTACCATTGTGTATCAGCAGCTAAGGCATTGTAGTGTCGAGCAGAGAGTCTAGGGTCCGATTCCCCGGTTGTGAAAAGCATTTTTTTAGTGAATGTGGACAAACAAACGCCCACGTGCAAGATTTAAGCACTCGTGAAAGAACCCCAGAGGGTTAAAATTGATTTATAGCTCTCCACTATGGGTGATCTAGGTGAAATTTTCCGTGGGCAATAGCGTGATTTGATGACTCGTATCAGCGCATCTCTTTTGCCATGGTGGTGAGAGTGAGGAGACCATATGTTGGTGATCCCAAGAACGGAAGGTTTAACCCCGGCCGTGGAAGCCGCTTTTTCTGGTGGAGTCCAAACGCAAAAATGTCGATGTGTTTCGATCTCTGTGCTCATTAAAGATTCCTGCGTAGTCGGTAAGTCAATCCATAGCCTTCCACTACGGTGCGCATAACAGCATGGTTGTTGTTGGAAGGTGTAACACCCCTCCAAATTTTAATTTTTTTAAATAGACCATGTATTCGCTAAGTGGTGTCCGTTACATGTGGAGGTGATGTAGGTTGTTTCCTTTGAAAGCCCACTGGAGCATAGCAAGGGTTATGAATGGGGTGGCATTAATAATCTGGTGAGAACTGAGTGGATGAGTTCAAAGCAATTGGCCAACCCAAGCCTAGTTTGTGCGAGCATAAATTTGTCATTTTTTCTTTATAATCAGGGTCTAGGAGAAAAGGATTTGGAAATTTAGAAGCAAAGCAGAATATTGTTCTATTTTCTTTTTTATTTTTCTTCTGTGAGGAAGAGGGGGAGTTGAAAGCTAAGAAGAAATATAAACCTGAGGCAGAAATTGGTGTTTTTATCAGTTTCCAGAATTTCGGATTTTGTTTTTTCTGTGACCAATACATTATTACTTAGTAGCAAAAGGAGCTCGGTATTTCTTGCCCAATGCCTGCAAACAGGGCAAAAACTACATTGGAATATGCTGTTGGGCTAGTTTGGGCATGGCAAGTTCCAAAAAAGAAGGAACACTAAGATAGGACTCGCAAAGAAAGTGGTAATTTTAGGCAGCTCATCACCCTGGTCACAGTGTTAATGGCAGTAGCTTAAATTTGCAGCTATGAATAATGTCGATAATGCATTTGCTCTAGACTTTGTACGAAAGTGGTTCATTTTTGTCTAACGCTTGTGTTCAGACAGTTCCAATCGACATGCGAAGTCTCTTCCCAGCAGGTTTCTGCCAGCAACTACTGAAATAAAAATTTTGTAATTGGGCGATTCCGCAGAGACATGTTTGCTTGGCCTGTTGCCTTAAGCTTCGTGCATCAAGCTTTCCTTTTTTCTTCTTCTTCATCTTTTTTTTGTCAGAAGAATCAGTCTCCAAGCTACAGCATCATTATGGGACCATTCATTAGTATTTGTTTTTATGGCCAATTTTCAAGGGGACATCGGGTTAAGCCCAATTTGTGTAACAGTAATTTGGCTCATCAGGCAACATGTGGGTCCTTTGCAAAAGTGGGCGACCATAGCTATACGAGTTGAGAGCAGAAGAACATGTCTTCAAGGTGTCTCGGTCAAGGGCTTCGAAAAGGTGTCCAGTGTGGGCACGAAAGGAAGGTTATTTAAGCGTGGAAGTGCTTTTAAAAATGATGGTGGACACTCGGGTAACTTTCCAGCATGGCTGAAATGTGATGTGGGTGGCACTGCCACTCCTGTGCGCATCGAAGGTGAGAAAGTGTGCATGGCAGCACTATGGTTGGCCAATCAACACCGCACGTGAGGAGGACAATGATCAGATAATGCGGACTTGCGGACTTACAATGACCCGCGTGTTCCTGGTGTCGCTCACACTATCGGCAACAAGGACAAACACGCTATTTGTCCTGGACCTTTCTGTAACCTTTGAAGTATTCATAGTATATGCCCTTCGCATGCGCTCTTTGAAGCACTGGTGGGGGAGAAAAATGCTCCGGTGTTGCTGTGTGCGTGGATGCATTTGGGTGGTTGAAACTAGGCGGCGGCAGGTTTGCATCATGACTGCTTTGATAGTCGTGACAGTTCCGAGGTTTTTCAAACTCGTGACAAAAAAGTTTAATCACTGGATATGATCTACGCCTGGCCAGAAAAGGGAAAAGAAAGTGGCACTCATTTGTATGCCAGCCAACTCTTGCAAATTTGCATTTGTAAACTTTACAAATCTTGCTGAAATTTTGCGAAATGTGATGTGTCGCAAAAAAATTTTTTGTGTTGTAAAACATCGATCGCACAGTTACGTCTGATGCGAATTTAGGGATGATACCAATTTGAAGAATACCTTGGCTGGAGTGCTTTTTGTGCAGTTGGTTAAATTTCTGGTGTTACTAAAAAAAACATTATCGCTCGAGGATGGATGATAACAGTCTGCAAAGGCTTGTTTACAGTTGTGGAAAAGGGATAAGGGTCAGCATTGTAGTACGTGTATTGGAAAACTAATGATAGCGCGACAACTATCGCTGAGGCAACTTTGTGGCTGTGTTTAGTTCTGTTTGATTTGCGACTGTAAATAAGTGGCAGTCGCAGCTTCAACATGAATACTGTGTGTCTCCACCGTTGGGTGGTCGTTTCGCCAGCATTTTGCAAGGATGGCACAGCCCTTGCTGCCACGTTTTTACGTACTGTTTCTTAACTGCAACCAACGAGAATGCTTCCTCATTTAATGAAATACCTTTTGCTCTCCGTTTGGCCTCCGACATGTTTCTCCTGCCGACTCCTTGTACAGATCTGGGACATCGGGGGCCAGCCGCGGTTCCGCAGCATGTGGGAGCGCTACTGCCGGGGGGTGAACGCCATCGTGTACATGGTGGACGCCCACGACCGGGACAAGATGGAGGCCAGCCGCAACGAGCTGCACCAGCTGCTGGACAAGCCACAGCTGCAGGGCATCCCCGTGCCTCGGTGCTGGGCAACAAGCGCGACCTGCCGGGGGCCCTGGACGAGCGGGACCTCATCGACCAGATGTGAGCCACCATGAAAGGGGGGAACGGGCATAGAAGAGGATTGGGGGATAGGCACGCACTGCAGCGCCTTGTTGTCAGTTTATTTCCCACAACGTTAGAGAATCGGTATAACTGGCAGCATGGCACAACAGTGCATGCCTATCCCCCACTACCACTCAACCACCTTCTAAATTGTTGGCCAATCCCCTGGGAACTACATGCGCCATGCGTAGCCAACAGTGATCATTTCTCAAAACCTTTGAGAGTCGGTATATCATTGTTGGCTATGCAATACGGGGGGATTGGCCGAGAGTTTAGAAATTTCTTTGTTACATCGGCATTTTTGTGGAAAGAAGTTTTGTGGACGAGAGAAGGGAAAGGCACACTGGTCTCCCACTCAGGTTAGTGGGGGATAGGCATGAGGTATCCACTTTATTGCTAACTGCCAACTACTGCATTCTCCCAGAATTGGCTGCCCATAGGTCGTTGTTAGCCATGGGGTCCAAGAATATAGAAGATGGTTCATTTATATGAACACTGACACATCCTTGATGGGGATGTACCAGGAAGTTTGTAAATTGTTCATGTTCATTTATATCAGGAGTATTCTTTCGAAGTGCTAGCATGAACCACACCACATCGCCAGCAGCTAAACAGATCAGCTAAACAGATGGCAGCATCTTCACTGCCAAGCAGTAGACAGTGAACTTGTCACCTACTCAGTACACATCACCAGACACTGCACATGTGAAAGTGACCGAGTTGCCTGTGAAAGCATTCTGCTGGTGCTTGAATTCGCTGAGCCTCTGTCCGCAGTTTCTTTTTATATTTGTTTTTAAAGAGCTTGGCGAAAACAGAAGAAAGCACACAATTATAATGTCCTTCCGTATTAACAGGAAGAATATGCAGAGATGGTCTATTAGTCTAATAATAATGCTTGTTTTGCTGCTGGAGTGGTAAACTGGCAAAGGTGTTTTTTTTTTTTTTTTTTGCAAAACACGTTTTTAGGAAAACTTTGCCATGAAACAAGGAGCAGGAATGCATCACCTTTTTGTTGTCAAATTGCTGAAAAGCACATGAATGTGAGACTGAAGAGGAGACATAGAATCTGTGAACGGTTTATATCGATGTAAGGCATCCATTCTGTCCAAATGTCTCTTTTTTGTGCCCCATAGCTGCAATCTTTTATCCATTTGGCGACCCTAAAGTGGCTAGTTTGGCCAACTGCATTCTGATGTAGGGCTTATTATTAAATATACAAAAATGCATTCGCATTTACTGGGTGAATACTGTTACATTTGCCTCCCCCCCCCCCTTTTCCTGATGCTACCTGGTGCAGTGCCATGCAACTTTGGCACAGACACTTGAATTGCACTTCTGTAGAGCTCCTGGCATTTAGAAAGGGATTCAGGGACAACAAACAGGGAGCTTCAAACCTCACCACTAAGTTGTCACTGAGTGCACGGTCCTACACAAAAGCCAGTGTGCACAGTTCTTTTGACGTAAAACTTCAGGCTTGTCACAAAGAGAAATTTGTCTTCAATATGTCAGGCTGTTTTCTTGTAATTTGCGTGGACTAACATTCCATGTATCTAATGCCAGTGGCTTCGTCTAGTGATTTTGTATTCACTTTCTTTGAGAAAGACTTTGCACAAATAAGAAAAATCTAGCTGTTCAAAGGACTCACCTGACCACATTCCCATGTGTCTTACTAATTCACGAGCCACAGACCTTAACCCTTTGAGGGTCACGGCTGTACATGTACGGCATCGGCAAACACTTTCAAAATGGTCAGTGACGTACATGTATGTCATCGCTTGTATGTTTAAAAAGCGCGCCTTTTTCGCCAACTTCTCTTGCCTGGCATGTGCTGCCACACTTCGGAAATACGTCAAATTCTCTTCTTGCGCCGGTGGCTCTTCTTTTTATTTTTTGATGATTTACTTCAGCGGCGCGCCGCCTATCGCTTGTGCATTCGCTGACGAGGGGGCGCGCTGGGCATCGCCCACCTAAGGTGTCGTCCTCCGGGCGCTTCCCGCTTTTTGCGCCCGCGAAACTGATTTCTATCTGACTTTTATTCACTCAAAAGGTGCCGGCTTATTACTCTCTCGTTTTTATTTAGAATTTTTCTTGTGTTACTCATGAATAAACCACATGTATGTAACAACACAAATTATTTTTTGGTCACTTTATGGTCACCCTAATAAAATTACGATAGTTTTTTCTCAAATAGATTCATCTGAAGAATTTAAATCGGCAATAAAAAAAATCGACCCTGCGGCGTCGCATTTGGTGAAAAAATTCAACTTTCAAAGGGGTAAAAGCATCGTGTACCGATTAGGAATGTTTTAAAAATTCACAGAAATGTTCTTAATGGCGTAGTTTGCTTCTTTTAGACATATACAGCTATTACTTCTTTACCGAGATAAAAAATAAACAAGAAAGGCATTCTGGTTTATCCAGTCTTCACTAGGTAGCACTAGCTGTCCAGCAAGCGAGAGTTCTATTTTTTTATTTCAGTAGAGAAGGGACATATCTTTAAAATAAGCAAACTAAGCCGTTGTGAACATCGGATATGTATTTGTAAAGCTTTTCATATTGGCGCACGATGGTTTTTAAGTCCACGGATCATGAAATAGCAAGTCCCATAGTAACGTTAACAGGTGAGTCCCCCTTAACTCTGGGCTAGAGTCAGCAGGCTTGAATGAACGGGCCACTTATTGCTGTGTTTTGTTTATTGTTGTTGTGTGAATGCTGGCGAGATTGAGACATGGATAGGCAAGCACTCCCACAACAAGCAGCAGTGAGCTTTCAGAGCAGGCATGCTCAGTTTGGTGGAGAATCAGAGCATGCAAAAATGGCATTAGGACCCGGGACGCAGGAAACACAATGGCTCATTGCGGAGTGTTTGAAGCCGTACAAACACTAGACCGGTAGAGTGGCTGTGTTTGTGTGGCCGTGTTTCACGCTCTCGTGAGTCAAAGGATGGGGAAACATTTCCAGCTGTCAATGCGTCTCTGTGACAGCCATTGTTCTGCATTCATTAGTTCAGGCCACAGTCCCTTTTTTTTTTCTTTTGCGTGTGTGTGTGTGTTGATTTTCTTAGAGCACAATGAACAAAGGTACAAAACGGAGCTTGTTATTCATTGACGCCTCGGTGAAAGCTGATCTTTGACGCCACATTTGACGGTGGCCTGTGCAGCCTTGCATGGTGTAATGGCCTTGCTTTGTAGTTGTGCGAAAAAATGAAAATTATTCTGAGCAAACAAATCTTCCAACACTTTGACATGGTGTGTGGGAACAAGCTGCAGTTAGGTGATAGAAACTTGCTCAGCCAAGGTCCTCAACAATCATGATATAAAAAAAACTTGGTGGTAAACTTCTCTTCTTTGGCCTCTTTTATTTGTTTTGAACTACCCAGAATTTCGCCAAGGTAGCTTTGTATATTGTTTTCCCATAAAATATCTATTGTGAGAGCACTTTTAGGCTGCCTAGGAACTGCTCAGACCTGCTTTGGACAGGCAAATAAAAGAGACCATTTATCTTTTTAGTAACCTCAGGGGCACACACCATCAAATTGTAAAAATGTAGCCAACCACATTAGTGCGGTCTTGGTTCTGGTATACGTGAGACCACAGTCAGCAGCTGTTGAGCTTGACTGTTCAAACAGTCACTATTAGAGAAAAGCTTTCCACGTTGTTGGGTCAGATACACTAGTTTCCAGAAGCAGAGGCCAGGAAGTGTCTATTTTCTTTGCTTAATTGCCGAAACGAGGTAAGGGAAATTTGGATTTCGTGGGTTCAAGTTGCACATAGAGCGTGCTTTTTTCTTTTGTTCCTGTTCTTTATTCTATGGTTTTGCAAAAGTGAAACAGGCTCTCGCATATTTGTTTATTGTTAAGAACCGATTCTCTTTTTCATGAACCGCTTGTCAGTATCAAGGCGGTATCGATTGAACCATAGTAAAAAGTTAACAACGAAAACATCAAAACATATGCTCTAAAAAATGGAGGCAAAAACAGCACAGGGATGGGGAACTTTTCACAACAGAACAACACAAACGCTGTTCAACTAGTTTGTTGGGCGGCGGAGCCAGCGAAGGATGCGAATGCAATCCTGGCCGTGGTGGGCTGCTTTTCTGATGGGGCAAAATGTAAGAACACCTATGTGTCGAGGTTTATCGGTGCAGATTAAAGATCCCTTGGTGGTGTTAATTAATGCAGAGCCCTCCACTACGGCGCACATCTTAGCGCGGGTATAGCTTCGGCACATTAAATTGCAAAAATTTGAACTGAATTGTTTTCGCTGACTTGATGTATCCGTGATGTAGTGCGTGCCCATAAGTCCTTTGTGATGATGCGACATTGATTCTCTGTGTGCTGTAGCAACTTGTGAAGGCACCAAACCACATCTCCTAGCACCTCTGTGGCTGTATAGATTTCTCCTGGCTGCTTTGGTAGTTGTGCACTAATGGGGGTCTTTTGATTAGCACCCTAGATTGGCAGTGTTCAGTTGGCGAGGCCTTGGTTGTGTAGGCCAGTGGCGTGGACCAGCTGTAGTTGTCAATGTAGCTGAGTGCGTGTGGCTGGCCATAGTGAGCTGGCTGCGGGCAAGAAAGAAAACGAAAAGCTGGGTTGCGTTATAGGGCGGGTAACCTCATGCTCTTGTAAGAATGACCGCGTAGGCAAAGGGAGCTGGAATTTGGGCTTGTTTGCTCTTTATTTTCGTTTGCAATTACTGGAACAGCATGGAAGTAACGTGCCACATTTTTATGCTTTTTCGGTGGTGTGCTCACAGCGCGCCTGATAAAGGGATATGGTGGTACAAGCTAGCATCTGTAGTTGCATTACAAATTCCCCCATGCACACACACGCACACGAACACCTCTCTAAAATGTGGCCACTGTTTTGGTGAAAAGCTATCCGTGGTCCATCCTTTGACTGCGAAGGGGCATATAAGGGGTGTATATCAGGCTTCTGGTGCACTAGCCTTTTCTAAAAGAATGAACGCAGCTTCTTTGTCAAAGGTCAAGGTTCTCATGTTTGTTTATTAGGGGTGAAGCCCCTTAGGGGCTCAGGCTGTCAGCGTCTCCTGCCGGCATTGGTGTTTCATGAAGTCGCGGTACTAAAACACCCGGGCACTCGTTTCCAGTGTCCGGGTGTTTTAGAATGCTTTGTGCTTCAAACATACGAGACTTTTAGAGGAAGGCTGCATACCTTTACCCCCTAACAGTTTCATCTCTGTGGGTGAAAATGCCAAGGTGCCAAGGAAACACTTGTACACTGCATGCTTCGCCCCTCACCAGGTGTCACATTAGTGGAGATGGCCCGTGATTTTTTGTCTACAACAGTCCTGATGTGGGAAAACAAGGAAGAACAGTTTGTTTGTTTACTCTGATAGACGGTCTATTTCGGCAACGCACTTGACAGTGACCCGCACCGGTGGCTCAGTGGCTAGAGTATTGTGCTGCTGAGCCCAAGGTCGCGGGTTCTGTCCCAGCCGCGGTAGATTGTAATGGAGGTTAAAAATGAAACCGCCTGGGTGCAAAGATTTTGGGGTTTGTTAAAGATCCCAGCTGGAGGTCAAAATTAATCTGGAACTCCCCACTATGGTGCACCTTATAGCCCCGGTGTAGCCTCGGTGCGTTAAACCCCACAATCAATCACTTGGTAGTGTCTGGATGCAATGATTAGGCTACAAGATTACCCTGTTTATTTATTTAGGGTACAGTAGGAAGGGTGGTTACAATAAAGCAGAATGCAAGAGTAGAGTAACAACAGCATGTAGGCACAAAAGTACGGCATAGTTAGGTTATTCAAGTTTAGTGTTACAACAAAATGAAAAATGAAAAAAAAAAAAAGCAGAAAGCAGGTGGCATGAAAAGTTGCTTTTGCAGGAGGAAACAAAGTAAGTTGTAAAAAATTACACAAATTGTAACAAAATGCTCCATTGTAAGATTCATGCAGCTTGATGTAAATTATGGGAGAACAACAAAACATGGCAGTCATGCAGTGCTACATGGATAGCTAATCAATCCAGGCTAGGATTGCGTTGTTACTTTGACTGCCGCTGTTAAAGGGAAAGGGGACCGATGGCGTCTTGTCAGAAAAGTAATGCACTTCCCCATAGATCGGTTGGTCGACTGATAAACCACGTACTGGTGTACATTTAGATCATTTGTAGACACACTTACTTAGTGCACGAAAAATCCTTGCATGGGTTCATTCTTCATTTGTGATTTGGGTCTTTGATGGTTTGACAATTGATTGGACACACTCGCAGGGAAGGTTGGATGTGTTTTTAGCTTTTACGCTTCCCGCAACTATCTTTACAAAGAGATGGTGGCAATTTTTTTCTTTATTGAACTCCAGGCCCTGTCTGGGCCGCTCTGGTTGCATGGAGTGTACATTAAAAGCCCGAGAAATTGGCTGAGTGGAATCACTGAACCATCTTGCGTGGCCGATCATTAATTGCTATTTTTACCTGGATGTCCTGCTTTCCTCATGCATGTTGTCCCGTGATTGTCTCAGGAGGTGGTGAACTTTTGGGTGTGTACCCAAACAGTAGTTATTGCATTCCATGGTGTTCTCGGTGGTTGGGTGTTCACGAGGCAGTAACCTAGCTTACTAGTACAATTGAAGATCGGGTTTGTGTAACTTGCTTGGCACATGAGTGTCTCGTTTTTCGAGTTGTGTGGTGTATATTGCATGTTGAAATGGTGCCAGACGTACACTGGATAGCACAGCTGGTTGGTCAGATACCGTTCGGTGTTTGAAAGTGTGCCAACGCAACTTGCTCGGCTGCAGCCGGCGTTCTTGCACAAAAACAAAGCCTAGAACAAGTGATGGAACAAATAAACAGTTAGAGCGTGGTTACATGTGCCTTGCAGCCACTGAAACGTGTTTATATGTGTGACACTGGACCCATTCCTTGTTCGACATGATTGGGTTGCTTCATGACCAGGCTTTTGCGAGTTAAAACGTGTGCACTGCTGCTAGGTATGTGCTCACACAAAGTGCCGCTCCCGTGCAGGAACCTGTCGGCCATCCAGGACCGAGAAATCTGCTGCTATTCCATCTCGTGCAAGGAGCGGGACAACATTGGTGAGTGGCCGAGGGGAGATGGGTTGACGAGGAGCTGCTTTCCACGTGGCTGATTGCTGGGCACATGAGCCCTGATGGGGCGAGAGGCGTGTTCATGCTGCGAGAGAGAGATAGAGGAGAGAACAGTACTGCAGGGAAAAACGCTCGTTTAACCAAAAGGACAGCTCAAAGGACGGGACAAATGAAGACTAGATGCGTGCAGCACTGGAAGCTTTATTTAGAAACAAAGGGTGTGCAAAAACACACACACACACACACAAAATAGCGATGGAACTAGTGATTACGAAACCAGTGATTACTAGCGATTACACTTTTCTGATGGAGGCGAAAAGCGAAAACGCCTGTGTGTACGAGATTTCGGTGCACGTTAAAGATCCCCAGGTGGTCAAAATTAATCCGGAGCCCTCCACTACGGCGCACCTCATCGCCTGCATTGCGTCAGCGCATTAAACCCTACAATCTACCAAATCCTCTGAAAAGTTTCTGACAATCTTTTCCTTTTTGGTGTGTGGCTAATGCTTCAAATATTTCTTTGAATTCGTAATCGCTAGTTCTGTCTTTTTTGTGTGTGTTATCTTGTGCACATATATAAAACCCTTTTCTTTTCTAAATGAAACTTTAAGTTGGCAGTCAGTGTTGCGTGTGTCTATTCTTCCTTCGTCCTGTCTTTTGCACTGTTTTTCATTTTAACCCTTTGTGGTGCAGAACTTTTGCCCACTTTCCGGCCGTCCTGTCCACAACACTTTTACCAGTTTCTGGCGCCGCAAAGAAAACCGCAAACTCTGCAAGAAAACTCGCAGGATATTTATTTTTCCTCTTGCATTCTGCTTGCAACTCCTTCACCGACATTTGAGCAGCGTGTGAAACGGCTCGAAGCATTCTCCTGGGTGCAGGCTAGGGTTGTTACTGCAGGTTTTGCACAAAAAACAGTTTCCATACTGCCTCCTTTAGTTTTTCAGTCGCTACAAACAGCGGATCTGATAGAGGCGTGTAATTCTCTACCTCACTGAAGCCGTTATTGCTTTTGCTAAGCGCCCATGCTTCTCAGCGAGAGAGAAAGAGAGAGAGAGAGAGAGAGCAAACTTACTTTATTGAACAGCATGCACATGAGAATGCTTTGGAGTCCAGAATGCCCGTGCTGAACATTGTGCTGCAGCCTAGTGCAAAAAGAAGAAAACTTCAACAAAGTTCACTCATCTCTCAAGAGATGGCGCACCATGTATGCAAAGAATGTGGGCGCATCGCAGTGGAAAAAAAAAAAAATTAACGTTGAACAACTAAGTTGGGCGTAGCCCAACAGCGGACCACTACGGCTGTTGCGTTTCGGGCAAGGCCTGGCAACAGAACTCAAAGGTTTAGGCGATATGCACCAACTGGCTCGTGTTACTGTTCTTCTATACTTCAAAAATGCTCGTAAGAGTGGTGTATTCGTCTACATTTCTGAACTCTGTGTGATCCACCTCTGTCTTTCTTTCTTATTTTCCCTTCATTCATGCACTCTGTGTTCAAAGTAGGCATGTACCCTGATTAGAGAATTGGTAAAAATCCAGGTGGGAAAAAATGAAGTTGCTTTCCAAATAGACAAGTTGCATTGCTGAGTCATAACAAAAGCACGTTGGGGCACACAGCTAGGTAGTGTGCATTAATAGACGTATGTTGTTGCTTTGAAGCTACATTTCACGAACGATGTGTTCTGAGAATAGTAATCAAGTGCAGCCTCAGGTAAACACGAGATAAAAGCAGCCCTGAGATCTGTTCAGGGTGCTGAGGCTTTCTTAGCATGGGGTCTGCTACAGCAGTGTGGGGCATGCAAAATATCTCGTCACTGCTTGCCGACGGCGCACGCCTCAGCTGGTGGCATTCAAACTTCCCTGACTTCTCCTGTTCAATTGGAGCATCCAGGCTGCTCAAAAAGAGTGTACGAGCTTGGAACAATGTTGTGTAAGCGCTACACAGTATTAGCACACTGCTGGAGTAGCCAAATTATTTTATGGGGAGTCTTTATTTACAGTATTTTCCGGTCTATAAGTCGCACCCCCCTCAAAACAACAGTTTTTATGGGAAAAAAAAAATGTGTATAAGTCGCACCGCTGTATAAGATGCACCGGTGTACCAGACGCACTTGTTAATGAGGTAAACTCGTAGAGGATCGGTTCGTTAGAAAATGTGGCGAAAGTACGTGTTTGCGGCGGCCGCCGCCTCTGAATGCATCCCCCCAGTAAACAGTGCTAGACGTGCATATGCCGTCCAAAGTCTACACAGAACTAACTTCTCAAAAATGGTTTATTGATACACACAGATGGCTTGTACTTACAGATGTCTTTAAGGCAAAACCATCGAAGCCTTCTTCCTCCGACTCACTAACAAATAATTCATTCATTTAGACCATACAGTGTATCTTAACGAGTGCTGACATCACGCAGCACACAGGCACCTTTTCGAGCGTGGATCATGCGCAGCCGCCACGTACCGGATTTATTCCATGCATTAGTTGCACCGGTGGATAAGACGCACCAACGAAAATTTCAGAAAAAAACGCGACTTATACACCGAAAATACTGTAAATTGGCGAGTTTATGCACCTTTTATCAGTGTTCAGTTACACACATCGCAGGCTCCAGTTTTGCATGGCTAAGGTTTTATAAATTCAATCCCACGGCAAGATTGGGAGAACACAGTGCGATTGTATAGTGAAACCTCACTATAACAGACTTCAGTGGATACAGGGAAAATTTTCTCAAGCCTGAAACATTATTGTGGTCGCCAGAAAGAGACGCATAAAAACAAATCCTGATGCTTTTTTATTCTTCTCGAATTTGAATCTTTTGGTGTTCTTCAGGGGCGGATCCAGGCTTTTTCTGAGAGGGGGGTCAGCTCCTATCAGTGATGATGATGATGCTGATAATGATGATGAGCAGGAGGAGGAGCCTTATTTATTCACTGAAATTTCGGGAAAGCAAAAACACAAGGAATACAAGTCATCAATTCAACTTTTTCTGCAACCTGAGTGGTCATCTTCTTGGAGGTTTAAATTCAAAAATTAAGGGAGGGGTCAGGACATCCGGACCCCCCCTCTGGATCCGCCAATGGTGCTCTTGCATGCTGTTCCCAGCCCCCTTTACATAACCTCGGACAGATTTTTGAGCTGCGCTGTCTCAAATTTTGCCCTTTAATTGTGGAGTTATCAATGGTGCTATTTTAAAATTTTAAGCTCTGCAGACGGCTGCCAGTTGGGCTCGTTACGCTTTCTGCTTATGGGACGTTTGCGGGCCCAGAAACAAGTTCTTGTTTTTCCCCCATCAAACAGAACCACTGCATTAAAGCTGTTGTTCTACAACAGCGCCAAATGGAGTGGACACACATATTTCAAGACCAGGCCTTCCGACCAGCCGTAGCTCAAAGCAGCTGAACACCGAAGTACCGCAATGCCGTGTGGGCTTCATCTCAGGGGCTGCCACTGTGGTTGTGCGGTATATGGAGGCAAAAGACGAAACACTAGAAGCATTGGGACGTTCCCCTTTGTTGCAGTAGATCTTATAGTGAGCCTGAACTAATGTCCTGTCACCCTCCTTTATTCACTTATCCATCTCCGTCTACTTCCATGAATTGTCCACCTATGAAAATAAGTGCAGTGTACCTAACAAAGCACACCATGCCACGGCCAGACCACGGCTTCATTCGTGGTCAAGGATGCTGACATAATTTCCGATTCCACAGATTCTAGAATACAAATTCACAGTACTGAGATGTTAAATGGCATGAGTCAGTCATAACGCTGGTTACTGTGAAACGTTTGATCCTCACTGGTTTGTAGTACTGAAGTTTTGTATGTAACCCGAGATTTCGGAGAGACGAAAATAATTTGAAAAGCTCACAAAAGTTGGTTTCTTAGAACCTAGTGTGAGCGATTGGTAGTGCAGAGCAGCAGCATATGGGTGAACTGCACCTTGAGAATCGGCAGGGAATGGAATAAGTTGTTGAGGCTGCAAGCTAGGTGAACGCACTCTTTCTTCCATGCATGTTTAGGAGCGGGCGGCGGAATTGGCTGGGCTGAGGTGCATCTATGACAGAATGCTGCATTGCGCATGTTCAACCAGCTTTCTGCCTCACTGGTTTACTTTGTATACACTTGCATGTAAATGTCCGGCAGAATGAATTGCCGTTGTCATTGCCTCTACATTGGGATGGACCACAGTGCAAGGCCCACAGATACAAAAGGTCAACAAGTAGCATGAGTTATCAGGGCCGGAAGTGCTGCACCATTTCAGCCATCCTGCTCCAAAATGCAGCATTGCACCGAAAGTGGTTCCAAGTGATGCCTCACCGCAGAACATCTGTGATGCGTGTTCGGTTATTGGTTCTGATACTTCTGTTCAGCTGCGCATTGGACACTTCCTTGTTGTGCACACGTGAGCGTAACGAGGAAAACTGAGTAGCTGTTTTGAACGCACGACAGGAAGGAGGGCTCAAACCCAACTGCGCTGACTCACAACTAAAAGTTTATTGTTTGGCACGCAGCTATCAACGGCAACAATGAAAAGCAGTGCAAAAACAATTCTGTGATAATACAGAACATTGTTAAGAACACACTCACAGCAACGTCGCGTACGTGTCTCAGTGCCCCTTTGCGACTGCAAATGCAGGAAATCCCATTCCTGTGTGGACAGGGAAGTGGACTGCATGCTGACACACATGTACGCCGTTGCAACACCATCTCAGATGCAAGATTCCGCTCCCCTGTCGGTACAGGCCTGCCGCTTCCTGTTTGCACTCAGCACCACCTCGGTGTATTACCGTATTTTCGCACGTATTACCCGCCCCCTGCATATAAACCGCACCCCCCCACTTTCAGCCTGCCGGAAAAGAAGAAAAAATTCTCTTGTAATGCCTGCACATTTAATACTTGATAGAGGAAAGGCTGCTCCAAAGTTACTGCCCAAGCAACACACCACATACTATGTAGACAGGAAAAAGTGTATATTTAGCAAATAGCATTCACTGACTACAAATCAAAAGTCACAATCCAATTAGTGTCACTGCTCTCTGTGTCACTGCTCTCGCTGGAGCTATCACTTGAGCCGCAGTCCTCACGGTTGTACACAAGGTCATCTTGCCTTCCAATCACTGCCATGGAAGGCTTAGTCAGTGTTACTGCGTAGGAGCTTCACGGGGCACAACGGGCATTGCCGTGAAGCTGCACTAAAGGGAAAACCTCTCAGGGTATCCACACCCCTACTTTCCACTGAAATTTTCGCATTTTTGGTGGGGGGTTATATGTGTGAAAATACGGTACTTTGAACACTGATACTATTGCTTTGAGCAACAGCTAAAGGGGCCGCACTGTTTGGACTCGGTAGCAGAGGCATACCTGCCGACTCTCCCAGTTTACTCTAGAGAGTCCTGATTTTTTACCTGTCTGCTGCTTGTACAGAAACAATCATCTCTCCCAAAAAAGTGCCACAGTTTGCACCGCGAAAAAGCAAAAAATTCCAAAGCAGCACGCTGCTCATAGTTACCATCATGAGTTGAGTAGCCAGGCGAAGGCGAGGTCAGCAGAGGTCGTATCCAAGCTGCATGAGTTCGGTGAACGTGTAGGTTGGTTTTATGGAGCTCCGTTGACACACAACCGTTGTTGAAGCCAAAGATAAGTACAGTCGAACCTCGTTGTAGCGAAGTAAGTAGGATCAGTACAGGTAAAAATCGGCCCTAACAAATCGAAAATCTCGCTCACGCTAAAATACTTAAAGGAGCCATGAAGAGAAAATACAACTTCGTTTAATTTGAAAGAACTAGGATTCAGTATCTCACTCGACTCCATTACAGCCACAAAAGATGTTTTTTTAACGAAAAAAAAAAGCCAGAAGTATTTAAAAATTTCCAAATTTTGCGCCACAGTGACGTGTTATGAGCAAGAATGGCGTCATACGGGCCAACAATAAAACATAATTTTAAGTGCGTTAACTGCTCGTTAGCATTCAAGTGATGCTGTTGAATGGAACCAGAGGCCCCATTACAGACGTCCAGTCATGTGTCGTCGCGACAGCTCAGTTAGGCGGCCGCCAATCGCACAAACAAGCTTCCGTGACCTCATAGAAAAGTTGTGGGAAATATGGCTAGGGGGTCGCGACTGCTTCACACGTTTTCTTTCATTACTCCGTTATTTGCTCGAAGATTGCGATGATATTGGTATCATTGTTATCGGGACTAAGCAGTCTTTCTAATAAACCCAACTTGTATTTTGTCTTCATCGCTCTTTAATACAGAAAATGCATTTTTCTACGCTTTGAATCCACTACAAACAAGGTAACCCTTACCTTTCTCCTTGTTCCATTTCAACCTCAATGAACCGGAACATACATGAGTACATGAAATTACGACAGAACAGAGTTCATTTGACAAAGCAAGTCTGTGTCCTTATTTATTTAATAAAGGATGTGATCTCCTTTTGGTGGCTGCTCACAGCATGGAGCAGGATGAAGTTTTCCACAGTGTGCACGAACAAAAGGACCTTCATACTTCTGCAGTTTCGGACAACGGTGTTTTTTTTTTCAAGTAGCTTCTCAGACTCCTGGTCAACTATTTCTTTGTTTTATCCCCTATCAAATGCGGCTCTCATGGTTTGAGTTTTTTTAATAAAAGATTAGTCTCATTGAAATAAAGTTTGACCAACCAAAGTTTGTATTTAGTTTGCTCTAGCTGATAATTCTCTATATCAGTGTCGGTTCAACTTGTATGGGCAGTTTTCCCTAAGTCTTGTGCTAGGGAATTTTCGTGTTTTGTGCTTTTCCGGAACAGCGAGTGCTTCGGATTTTCATGGCTTGTACTTGTAATGTGAGCGTGGCACACGGCGGGAGGCTGCATTCGGCAACGACCAAGCACTGCAACTTTGTTCACACCGCTGGGCAGTGCCATGAGCAATCTTACTCTGACAAGTTTTTGAAAGAAGCGAAGTCCGCCACAGTGAAATCTCCACAAAATTCATTAGCAGATGTCATTTTGAACTTGCTTGGTTTGCAGCATCATCGTGACCTTAAAATCAAGGTTGATCTTCCATAGGCTAGACAGGTCTTGTAAGTGCCAGGTTGGCAGGATTGCCTACAGGTGGAATTCTGGGTTTTGGTGCAAGCAACCTGGGTTCGAGTCCCAGTAGGGCCGAAACTTTTGATAAAACCCATGTTCTCTCTCTCTCTCTCTCTCTCTCTCTCTCTCTGCATTTTTCTTTTTCTTTTATGAGAGACCAGAGAGAGAGTGGTATAGGTGGGGTGGCCAGAGGGAAACCAGTGGCACCGCCAAGTGGATGCACTGGGACAAACTTGAAAAGCTCTCCATGTAGTCGCTGCTCCATGCCATCTCTCGCGACAATTGTTGTGCAAGGGAGATTGAGCCAATTTTACTTATGAAACGGCTGAAGGAATGTAAAGTTTAATTTTCTCTTGTACACAGGCCACATGTTTAGGCAGTGTGTGAATGGCTTAGTTACTTTATTCAATTTGACAGTTCTAAATCGACTCGTGTATTTGGAAGTGATGTGTTGCTTTATTTGGACTTCACTTTGTGACGGAACAAGACCGCAGAAACAGACATTGGAGGATTAAATCTTGAGTACCCCGGAAAATTCCCGAGAGGACGCCATCATTTGAAACATTGCCCCACCCTATTTAGGGGTGAAATATTCAGTTTAGTGAAAATATCCCCCAAAAAATAAATGCGAATCACGTATTCTTGTGTTGATACGGTCACTTATTTGTCCTTTCTGCGCACTTGAACCAAAAGTTCGCCCACCTGGTATCTTTTCTTGATACACTCCACAGTTTTAGGTTGCGATGCAGCCATTGTGTTTTGTTTTTTTCACAAACCGAACTGAAAGAGACTGCCCATCCCGTATTTTTCACTGGATCTCTCTGCTCTTTTGGTGAGCGTTTTTTTCTGAACTTTATGGTGGTGGGCGGATACAAGAGGGGGCAGTTGTCCCTTTCCCGCCTTGGCTGTTTATCTTGACAGTAGGCATCGTTTGGGGCACACACTAAAGACACCTTCGCAGATCTGCCAAGGAGTCCCCAAACTTCCATTTCATGACAATGCTTGCAAACACTGCCAAACCACTCAGTATTCTGAGAGGAAACTAAAGTGAGTCATTTTACGAGCACACTCGTTTGTGCAGCTGCTGCTGAGACCTGAGTTGGTGCTTGCTTGTTCCTCTTCCCTTGCAGACATCACGCTTCAGTGGCTCATCTCGCACTCCAAGTCGTCCAGTCACTGACGCCCTGGGGAGTCCAGTGTGGTGGTTCCCTTCTCCGCCTCGGCCCCTCTGTACATAGACCCTGCTCCCTCTCCCCCTCCTCCTCCCCTCCCCCCCCTGCCCGTGTTTAATAAAAGGAGCGCCTCCTGCGTGCGGCACCCACTTTCTCCTCTGCCCTGTCCGTCTCTGCGGCAGACGTGGTCCTCAGGTGATGCCTCGTCTGGCGGGCATTTGTCTCTCTCTTAATTGCTTCCTTTTTTTTTTTTTAGAGTTGTGTAAAAATGAAACTTGATATAAAGCCAATGTTCTTTTTGCCACGTGTGGTAGCTTATTTGTGAAGTTGTGGCCTCCTTGGCTGCTGAGATCTGAGTTATTCGAAACACGACTTTCATGTCTTTTGTTGTTGCTTTTCTGCTACGTTGGCTTTGCAAAAAAAGGTGGGCGAGCTTAGATGCAGCATTTTCTGTTCAACGAAGGATGCAACTGGAGTGCACTGGTTGCGGGTGAAAAACTGCTCTGCTGTGCTAACTTGGTCGTACGGATACCACAAAATGATGTTGGGGATGCAATAATAAAATAGTTGCTAATCGGAGTGAATGTTTAGTGAGTTCCAGTGAGGAAGCTGACATTTTCCTTTTTGCTGGTGTGCTTCAGTTAACTATAGCTCGAAGAAAAATAAAGGTTTGCAAAATTTTTTTTTTGGTGGAAAACAAACAAACATATAAAGCTGTCTTGTTGCTTTTGGCTTTACTGAAATATTTTGCATTGAGGCAACATATGTAGTGACCACAAGCACTTCAGTATCAGTGTAATGAGTGGTTAAAACAGTTATGACGATTGGACCAGTCGATGGCTTATGATGTCTGGCTTGCTAGTGGACAGCACCTGGCAGTCGATGGTCTACTCTAAAGGTGTGCAAATTATAACTACTAGCATACAAGATCAGAGAACAGGCAGAGCCTGCACCCAGCAAGGTGCCCCTTATCAAAACCCCAAAGGTCTTGGTTTCATTACAAAAACTCTGCCTCCAAAACGGGTAACAGGTTTGGAAGGTCCTGTCAATCCATGTGGTGCTGCTGATTGGCCACAACAACAATCATAGGTGAGTGTATTGTCACACCGACCAACTCCTCCCTCGTGCAGAAACTGAAAGGAGTTCACTGAACATTAACAAGCAACAAGAAAATGGAACGGACAAACTCTCTCAACATTCTACACTAAACCTTCAGTGGTCTGTCCTGCATGCCGTCAGTGAAAGGAATGCCGGTGGCAACACTCCGCATTGAAAATTACTTTTCTTTGTGAGCGCTCTCTTCATTCCATCCATCAGAGCCCCAAGTGGCTTCCTGGACTGAGGCGGCCGATTCATCCATACCATCCCGTGATTATCCCTTTCTAAGAAACATTGAGAGAAGCGCGAAAGCTTTCTCACATAAAGCTGCGTCAAAACTGCATCACAACCCTTCACTGAAGGTTGCACCCAATCAATCGTCAAACCTTTTAAGACTCGAATTGAAAATGAAGAACGAATGCGTAAGACGATTGCTTTTTGCGCACTAAACACTACTAAATGTATACTGATATGTACATGGTTTATGAGGTAAAGGCGTTGTATTGTACTCCTCCTTCATGATCGATGCATGTCTTGTCCAGAACCATTCCTTTTTTGTGATTTTCAAGTAACCTTGACACAATGGAGGGAGGCCTGGTTTCATGCACGCTCCGTGTGCCCAGATGTCTTATCTGAACTTCTTGGCCAACCAACCAGTCTGTGGGGAAATGCATTGTTTTTTTGACAGGATGCCATCAGTCCCACTAGGGAAGCCTTCGCTTTAAAAATGGTCCAGTTGGGAAATGTTCATCTTCGCAGTGCAAAACAGACAGGACAAAGGCAAAAAAATAACAGGACAGGTTCTGATCAGTGCCTGTCCTGTGTTCTGTCTGCATGACCTGTCTGTTTTTTGCTTCAATGATGAATCATAACACTAGTACTACTATAGGACGGTTATCTGTTAACCGACAAGTCCTCTCCATTGTGGCAATGTGCAGAGACATGGAACAAATTGATGTGCACCTAATATTGGCCAATGTAACAGCAGTTGGCAGTACACTGCAGTTTCCATTCATACTTTATTGGGTATTGACCTCTCGAATGACGTGACCGATGGTAGCAGAGAAAGAAGTCTCTTCATTCCCTGCGAGTGTATTTGCTCGGCAAACATGCACACACAAAGGTTAAAGGATTGCATAATTGCACTTCGAACGCTGCTTCAGCCCTGCCGTCTGAGAACCAAAGAAACGACACTCCAAACGAGCTAAACAATGAAAATAAGCAAGCTGCTGGCGGCGTTCACTAATTGAGGCACTTGAACTTCGCAGAGGGTGTTTGTTTTGACAAGCTGCAAAACGAAAAATTAACTAGTTTCATGGATATTTATGTCAGTGTTGGGAAGGAAACTCCGAGCGGTTATAGCACCTTCCACTTGTTTAAAAGTTTCCACCATCATCCGTCTACAGGGAAGCTCAAGACGCGAAAGAGTAGCCCCATCTAGCAAGCGCACGAATTTTATTTTTAAAAGCGCCTTGCAGCGAACGCTCAGGCTCGCGCGCACCGGAATCCTAAATATGGGTTCCGCGATATATGTGCCTAATATAAGCCACTACAAAGAGCTGAGACCAAAATTGGCGGAAGTGCATCATGAATGCATTCTCCGAAATCGTGTTCGCGAGTGGTGCACTGTCAACGGCTTCTAGTAAAGAAACCTCTACTTGGGTGTCTATAGGCCATAGAGTTTCTTACAATATGTTATTTGTATCACAAGTTATGGTTTTTCCTTCCTATGTCCCACATAAAAAATGAACAGTATAGTCTTCAACAAAATCAACTTCGCGCATCAGTTGCCAAAAAACTGGGGCTCAAAAATTACGACAATACGCAGCTGGGCTTTAGTAACTAAAGAGTGTGCGGGGCCGCGTTATGCGACAAGAGAAGCACGAGGGGGATTCGGTCCAGTTCGAAGGGGATTCGACTTGCGCGCCCCCCTCTTGCCGCTTGGCTGCAAGTCACCGGAGCAGTGCGGAAAAGCCTGTCACTGTCAGCGGAGAAAGCCGGTGCACCGCCGGCCGCGTGGGCTTTGGCCGCGCGGAAATGGCTCACCTGGCTGCTCGAGGACTGATTTACAGAGCCCCAGAAGTGGACGCCTCGCAGCACGGCGCACAAAACTCCTGCGAACGCTTGCTTACCTTTAATGACCTTACCACACACTACCGCGCCTACAGCGGCTAGAACTACATCCCCCTCAGACATCTCTCCCTCCACCCCTAGACGGATTATGGCGACAATTATAAACCCATCCCCCCCGCCCCACCAGGCACGTCCTCCACCACATCTATCCCACGTTGTATCCCCACCCAAACTGACCGGCATGTGGCGCTCGAGATACCATGCCACACGCCATTTGGGATCGCCCTTTTTTTACCCCCTCCGTTTACCCAACCCTCCCACTACCTGGCTGGAGGCGACCTGGAGCTCCTCACCCGAGCTACAGCTCCTGACCCCCACTAGGGCTCAAGATTACCTGGCGTGCCTTCCCCACCTAAGGCGCTAGGACTAAGCCTCGCCAGAAATAAAAGTTTCTCTCTCTCTCTCTCTCTCTCTTCTTCTCGCCATTCAACGGGAGTTCGCTCCTGAAGTAGGGAGAACAGACGCCGAGTTCGCGAAGCCGGTTCTAACACGTGCTAACTCGGTCCACTTTGGAAGAGACGTGAAAGGCTGCGGACGAAACGAGCCGGGCTTGCCAGTCAGGGAGAACTTGCAGCGGCAAGTTCAACAGCTGGCTCTCCGATGAAGGGAGAGGGGCCACCAGCTCCGCTGTTCTTTTAGCCTTGCAGCACTAGTGCAAGCTGCGCAATTTTTGTATTTGAAGTGAGAGA
The DNA here is from genome assembly GCA_013339765.2 of Haemaphysalis longicornis. Classification (NCBI taxonomy): domain Eukaryota; kingdom Metazoa; phylum Arthropoda; class Arachnida; order Ixodida; family Ixodidae; genus Haemaphysalis; species Haemaphysalis longicornis. The sequence goes on from CM023457.1 coordinate 111,268,947, forward strand.
TTTCTTAGTGGGACCGATGTCGTTCCGTCAAGAAAGTGAACGGAGCTCACACTAAAGCATAAAACTTGAAGGTAGTGAAGCTATACGCAACCTTCACGACCATCATGAAGGTTTAAGTCCACGATTGCAGCCCATTTGCTTCTTCGCTGCCGCAATGACATTTACTCAATCACTTGCTATAAATGTGAGCTTCTTTCATTTTTGTGGAAGTGATAATCATTGGACCTTGGAGGGGCGTACGCTAAGACGCGTCTTTCTCGTTCGGGGCAAGTTTTGCCACGATTGCGGCGAACACTGGAGTCTTTGTTCCGAGCAAGAGTTTGCGAGATTACGGCGAACGCTGGAGATTTTTTTTTTTTTTTTGGGGGGGGGGGGGGGTGGGGGGGGGGGGGGGGGGGGGGGGGGGGCTTCGGGCAATATCTTCTAAGTGAGTTAGCATGGCTCGACGAACACGCGCAGGGGATGCTGGGCGATCATCGCTAGGCGCGTATCACACGAGCGCTAGGCACTTTTTTTTTTTTTTTTTGTTAACTGCGGGAGGTTTTTTGAGGCCCGCTCTCACGTGCGCGCGCTCGGGAATTTTTGGCATTCTTAACTGCGGACATAAAAAATTACGATTTGCTAAACAGCTTCGCTGTTAAAAAACTATGCTTTTCCTGATGGACTGGTTTCGTCGCCGAAAAAGCTCTGACATAGATCTCTGGACACTAGACGCGTGCGTGATGAAAAACGACTCCATTGTGTCAAAACGGTCGCTCGAAAATCGCAAAAAGGAAAGGTCTGTGCAGGTCCTTGGCTAGCTTCGACCACGATTCTGCAGCCGTATGCAGGAAAACTACTTTACTAGTGCTATGAATGAATGAATGAATTTATTGTCAAGAAAAAAAGGAAAGAATGGTTCTACCAGCGGGCTTAATCGGTAAATTTGTACAAAGAGTATGCTGTTTAGCTGAAGTGAAACAATGCGTGCAAAATTATGTAATGTAGACTAAAAAAGAGGCTTCCTGTCAGCCAGCTGCCGCGTATGCTGAATGCCCGCAACGAACGGGCGGTAATCCGCTGGCATGGTCAAGTGCCTCGGTAGGGTGTTTCAGGGAACCGCAACTTAGAAAATCTGCGGGAAATTGAGACAACTGTCTTCTAATGCGTATACAATTCTTATGCCGCTTAATTTCTAGAGCGCGAGTTCTTCACAGCCTATGGGTAGTGAAAGACGTTGGAATATTTTATCTTTTTGGGGTACCTTTTTTTTTTTTTTTGCCGATCTTGTAATGTGTACCATTACATCGATGCAGTGCCTTACTTTTGGCTAATGTGTTTTTTTTTTTCCTCATCGAAAAACTCAAGGCGCACTGCAATGTTGGCCCGTTTACGCTATTTTATGCGTATTACCAACGTCTCTTTCGCTAGACTATTTTGTTTAGTCTTCGTTTTTTGAGGGGGATCATATTTTATTTTGTGAGATCGTTTTTTAATGTTTCGATTTTTTGTTGTTTTGTTCTTCTTTCGTAACTTCTGTCCAGCCAATTATCTCAATTTACGTTATTATAAAGGTCCGGCCCAACCATTATTTTAACCTGCATTTCTACGGAAATGCAGGGCGTTGGGCAGTTCGCTAATTTTCGCTATTTTAACTACAGAGCTATTTGAGCTTTTACTTTCGCCCGTCCGGCGTTTTCGCAAAAAATATTAAGAATAAATACCGAACGCCTGTGAACGTGCGCCTCGTGAGGAGCGCCCGGCGTCGGCCAGCTCGACCGTCGAGAACACTCTGCCCAGCGTTCGTGGCGTGATATCTCGGGTACTGTTTTTCTCGCCAGTTCACATAGCGTTCGCGCTTGAAGTGGGGAGCACAGACGCCGCCGAGTCGCGCTACAGACACCAAGTTTGCGAAGCCGGTTGCGCGCGGGCCACTTTGAGAGATGTGAAAGGCTGCGGATCAAAACGATCCGGGCCTGCCAGTCATGGAGAACTTTCGGCGGCAAGTTCGGAAATCCATGCGAGGTGCAACAGCCGGGTCTCCGGAGGAGGATGGGGCGTCAAAAGTTCGGTCACTCGCGAAGAGGAGAAACAGCGGCGTGAAGGCCCCCGCGCCGCTACTCGAGAACGGATACGACTACTTCGGTCCAATCCCGAATATCGCGCCGGTGAAGCGGCGGCGAAACGTCAGCGAGTTTCAGAAGATACGGAGTTACGAGCTCGCGCACATTGTACATAATGACCGAGTGTTCGTTGTACTTTAAGGGGCGAACGACGACACCGCGCAAAAAACTTGGCCGAGTCTCGACATAACCACGCATACAACTCACCGAAAGTCTGCAAGCATGACCTCGCATAAACTTAGGACGCAAGAATAAGTAAGCTAGGTGGGGCTGCTAGCGCTGTTTCGCCAGCCTTGGACCACTATAGTGCAGGTTCTCAAATGGGGGTTCGCGGACCCCAGGGGGTCCCAGATAGCATTTCAGGGATCCCACGAAGCCCTACCCGACATTCCCTCATTTCTTACCCCCGCATTCATTTCTCCTTTTTGCTAGACCTTGCTGGAGATGTAAAAAAGGTGCTTTCCGCTACCGACTTCTAAGTTTTCCTCCGCGTAGCACATGTTCTAGCGTTGTCGCTTTTTGCACGACACCCAGCTATGCGGCAAAACCAGACGCGCAAGAGGATGGTGACAGCTTCAAAAGCAAATTGTTGGAAATTTGACACGCATAAGCGTAATAGACAGAAATAAAAGGCGGGCAATTGAATAAGTATGTTGGTGACTTAAGCTGCAAGTGTCAATTATTGACATTATGACACGATCAACATAGTTCATCGGGGGTCCCCCGTCGCTCTTGGAAACACGCAAGGGGTGCCCGGTACACCCACTTTTGACAACACTGCACTATAATGCAAGCTGCGCCGTTCTTTCTTTTTTTTTTTTTTTTTTTGAGCTTTCTTGGCTTCACACTGATGGCGACCGTACGGGAAAACGCACTTCAGGAAAAACAACTTTACGCAATGGGAGGGCACATGATCGGTTTCCACAAAGGCGCATCACAAGCAGCTCAACCGAAAAAAAAAAAACATCTCCCGTGGTTGAACGCAAACCAACCCTGCCTCCCTCGCATTTTGAAGCCGACGTCTATCCAATTGCACCATTGCGACATGGTCGAAGCAGTTTGGATTTTGCACCGGGACTTTTTCACTCAGGTTCACAGGAGAAGTTTGGCGTTCTCTTCTAACCCTCTCTCTCTTAGACAGGGTTTTTGATTTTGATTTCATTTTTTAGATTATTTTAATAGCCACGAACCAGCACCCTGCGCGTCATTTAGCCATTTTCTCATAATTTGAACTTGTGCATAGTGATTCGCCAAAGGCAGACAAAATGCTTCGATATCAGGGTTAGGATTCCAGCAACCTTATCAGGGTCCTTTCACGTAACCGTCCAGTGGACTGGCCGTGAATTATAGATGTATGGGGGCTCTCAAGCCCTCAAAATCGAGACTGTTGCAGACCCCAGCAGTTATAATACCTTGCCGCTTGAACGGCTCTTCTTACAAATTTCGTTGTATTGGAAGTGTTGTTCCGATCCCGCAATCTTAAC